>OX419731.1:10000-25000 GCA_948477245.1 Thumatha senex
ACCTAACCTAACCTAACCTAACCTAACCTAACCTAACCTAACCTAACCTAACCTAACCTAACCTAACCTAACCTAACCTAACCTAACCTAACCTAACCTAACCTAACCTAACCTAACCTAACCTAACCTAACCTAACCTAACCTAACCTAACCTAACCTAACCTAACCTAACCTAACCTAACCTAACCTAACCTAACCTAACCTAACCTAACCTAACCTAACCTAACCTAACCTAACCTAACCTAACCTAACCTAACCTAACCTAACCTAACCTAACCTAACCTAACCTAACCTAACCTAACCTAACCTAACCTAACCTAACCTAACCTAACCTAACCTAACCTAACCTAACCTAACCTAACCTAACCTAACCTAACCTAACCTAACCTAACCTAACCTAACCTAACCTAACCTAACCTAACCTAACCTAACCTAACCTAACCTAACCTAACCTAACCTAACCTAACCTAACCTAACCTAACCTAACCTAACCTAACCTAACCTAACCTAACCTAACCTAACCTAACCTAACCTAACCTAACCTAACCTAACCTAACCTAACCTAACCTAACCTAACCTAACCTAACCTAACCTAACCTAACCTAACCTAACCTAACCTAACCTAACCTAACCTAACCTAACCTAACCTAACCTAACCTAACCTAACCTAACCTAACCTAACCTAACCTAACCTAACCTAACCTAACCTAACCTAACCTAACCTAACCTAACCTAACCTAACCTAACCTAACCTAACCTAACCTAACCTAACCTAACCTAACCCAGTCTGTTTCGACCTCTGGCCGCGATCAGATGCAATTTTATAGCGCTCCGCAATCAAAAATTCAAAAAAGTGGGTTTTTCTTGCCCGATTCTTACGCGGGATATCTTAAAAGATTCGTCTCGACGCGCAGCACCCGTTGGTGATTGGTGCTTTCGCCATAAGTTTTCCTCCACGGTGTGAAAAGTGTTTTTCAATATAAAAAGAGGTTAAGTGAGTTAAAAAGTGAAGTTTTTTGGGTTTAAAAGTGAGAAAAAGTGGAAACCTGAAAAGAAAAAGGTGTGTCCGGGTGGCATTTACTGCCCCCCGTCGACTCTGCACATCAAAAGTTCCTGGGTTTCAGCCGTTTTCCCAGAAAATTAAATTTTCGACAAATTTTCACGCACGTGGTCGCCACGAGGTAGCAGAAGGAGTTGGCAGAGAAGAACAAAAATTTGTGGACTTAAGAGCCGCACCTATAGAAGCCAGAATCTGCAAAAAGAAAAATTTTAGGTTAAGTACTTTTTAATTAATTTCATATTAAAGTTATAAACTTTGCCCATTAATAAATCCTAAAGGAAGAAATTATAAGAAAATCTGCAACTGCAGTTAGTTGCGCGCTAGCTGGGACAAGAGACCTGAAGTTTTAGAAAAATTTTTGGACTTATAGTTTTTGGGTGAAAATTAAAAAACTAAAATTTTTAAACTTTTTAAAATTTTTATACCTAGAAATAGTTAAAAATAATTTTATAATATTGTGTGTCCTAGATCTAGATTTTACATAAATTTTAAGATTTTTTGTGTATTTTTATGAATTTCCAGCTCGGAGTTACAGAATTTTTAGTGTTTTTTCGTTATAAATTGAAAATAAATAGAAATATTACCATTTTACCGACTGAACTGACCTTAGACAATATAATTTAGTATAACAAACCCAAAACTAGGACCCTCTAACTTCAAAACTGCGGATTTTCGCGAAATCCGCCATCTTGTATTTATTTTTTGAAAATTTTAAACTGTTGTAGCTCCGAAACGGAAAATCCCAGCGACTTCGGATTTTCGATAGAGTGTGGCCTGAGGTCTTAACTTTGACCTAAAATAGGAAATAAGGCTTTTGGAGAAAATTTTTTATTTTTCCTCCAAACCCCTCTAGATCGGTGACCAGAGTGGAGCCAAGCTGTCCAGAGAAAACCAGAGTCCTCTGCGACTTCTGGTTGCAGAGTAAATCGCGTTTAAAGTTGAGCTTTGACAGTTCGGCGGCCATTTTTGTTTTATTTGAACATCTATAACTCCCAAACGGCAGAAGCTAGGACTTTCGGATTTTCGGTCTTGGGTTCGGTGGGGTGGGGACTATCTGCCTTGTGACTTGCAACCGAATCGGAGACCGAAAATTTTAAGGGGGAGATAGGCTCACTAAGTGAAAGAGGAGGACGAGCTGACTACAGAAAGCCCAAACTTGACCCAGCTACGACCTCTGGTTGCTGAGTTATTGGCACTCAAAATTTTAATTTGACAGATTGGCAGCCATTTTGTTTTTAGTAAAACAGCCATAACTCGGCAACGGAGTGAGATAGGAAAACACGGTTTTGAATGAAAAGTTTAGGAGGTCAAGGGCTATCCGCTCCTAGGTTTTGAAGCAAATCGGAGCTTCCAAAAAATCAAGGGGTAAAAACCACCCCACGTGGTGGAGGGTGCCAAGACGATTGGAAAAAGCCCAAACTTGACTGCTCTGCGGTGACTGGGTCCGAAGTTACAAGCAATCAAAGTTTAACTTTGACATATAATCCGCCATCTTGGAAATTTTGAAACGACTGTAACTTCCGAACCAGTTGTCCTAGAGACACCAGGTTTTCAGAGGGGAACTCGGCAGGGTGTTCTACAGGTGGACATACGATTTTCAGGCACTTTTAGGTCCTGAAAATTTTGGGTCCTGAAAATACCGGGGTGTGGTAGATCTTGTCGGGCCCTTTTCGGAGAGCCCAAGCACGACGATTTTGAGCCGCGGATCTCGGAGAAAACTGAGTGGGACCAATTTTGGACCAGGTCCAGAGAAAACTTTGGACCTTGATTGTACCCGAACCACTTGGGCTGGGTGTATCGTGTTTGGTATCACTGGAACGGGCTCGAGTAGCTCTATCTCTTGGGCTATATAGAGCAGCTCTACATAGAGTTTCGCGGAAAATCGCACGTAAATTGTAAGATTTTAGACCGGGGGTGGGCAAAATTAAATAAACGGCAATACAGAGAAGGTTCTTATATAACTGTAACAGTGACTGGCACACTCTACCAAAACTTAGGCTAGGATTAGATTTAAGTTTTAGATTTAAGACAAAGGCTTTATTGGCCACTAGTTGAATAGGACGTAGCTGGTCTACAGCTGGTAGATAAGTGTAGAGCACTCCTACACTCTGACAGTATTACCCATATACACTTTGCCTTACAATTCCTAAATTCAGACTAGAACCCTATTGGTTCTATTGTAGGCGAGACAAGGACCGAGGTAGAGCGCTACCTCCAAAACTTTGGAGTCATCAGCAGTCGGTGGAGACAAGGACCTGTGCACGCACTACACTTTACAACAGCACACGCATTACATACATAATACACACACGCACACACACATATCTCAGACGTGGACAAGCGACACATATACATACAAAACATAACACACAACAAAGACACATTCTGATAGGGTACCCTTTACATACCCTTCAGAAACAATACACTTCACTAAACACACGCGGACTGGGGTACTCTATACATACCCCATAAGCAATACCTTTAGAAGCCGAAAATAGCATACCCCCTCACTATGTTTGTCTCACAAAGGACACCACCTAGAAGTGTGGAAGATGAAACCACCCGCACGTCACCGACATCGAAAACGGTGACAAAAAAGTCGATAGTAAGAAGAAGCTTAGAAACGTTTGAGAGCAGGGCAAGTACATCGAGAATTTCGCCCTCTGATAAAGCGGGTGGTCCATTGCGACCGACAAAGCGCCTGGAATATAGCCCCCCAAAGACTATCAGGCCTACGCAGACGTTAGACAAAATGGTAGAGGCAGAAAAACCAAAGAAGGCAAAACTACCACAGCCTATAGAGCATAGCCCTATCAGTGGGAAATTGTACCCTAATAAAACAGCGGAAGCCAGGGATATAGCGAAGAAGGCAAAGGTTTCTCTCGGGCTAGCCAGAAACCTAAGATCTGAAATAAAAACAGATGTAACGCAATGGATCGAAAAATTAGTGGACATTGTGAAACAAATGGAGACGGAGACAGAGAATGGAAAAGCCTCCCTTGATCCACCCAGCCATAAACCCATTCAACAATCCGAAATGGAGAAATTTGCAGCAAGTCTACAGGAGCACAAAGATCTGCTCGCCAAAAATTCTGAACAAATGCAGGAACTAAAGTCTGCACTGCAGGTAAATTCAGAGCTGCAAACGAGGCCAACATATGCCAACGTAGTTGCCGCCTCCCCCAAGATGCAACAGCAAAAACCACCATTGCACTCCATTGTCATAACATCTGACAAGGAGGAGGAAACTGGGGACGAGGTACTAGAAAGGGTAAGAAAGGCTGTAGATGCAAAGGAGGGGTGGATTAAGGTCGAAAGAGTGAGAAAAGCGAAAGACAGAAAAATCATTTTGGGATGTCCAACAGCAGCGGATCGCGACAGCGCAAGAGCAAGACTGGAGAAGGAGAGACTCCACGTCGAGGACGTCAAGAACAAGGACCCAATGGTGATGCTAAGAGATGTCCTGAGCATCAACTCGGATGAGGAGGTGCTTGGGGCACTCAAAAAGCAGAACCGGGATGTTTTTGACGGACTCGACAAGGAGGACGAAAGACTCTCAGTCAAGTTCAGGAAAAGGGCGAGGAACCCCCACACAAATCATCTGGTCCTAACGGTTTCACCGAAGCTATGGAGGAAAATGACAGCGATCGGGACTCTTCACGTGGACCTGCAGCGGGTGAAGGTAGCAGATCATTCACCACTGGTGCAATGCTCACGCTGCCTCGCATACGGACATGTGAAGAGGTTCTGCACCGAAAACGAAGAGACGTGCTGTCACTGTGGGGGACCACACTTGAAGGCACATTGCGATGTGTGGGCAGTCAATGCAACACCATCATGCCGGAACTGCAAGAAAGCGAAGATGGATCGCACGGAGCACAATGCCTTCAGCAAAGAGTGTCCCGTCCGAAGGCGCTGGGAGGCACTTGCCCGGTCAGCCGTAGCATATTGCTAAGGGCAGCCAGGCAGTGAACTCCACCTACCGCGTGTTCCAGGCGAACCTGATGAAAAAGAAATTAGCCCAACAGGAACTGCTTATAGAAGCAGCAAAGCACAAGGTAACGGCAGTCCTAATTCAGGAACCTTGCGTGGATGCGACTCGAGGGATGAGGAGTTACCCAGGCATTAGGATCTTCCAAAATAACGCAACAGGGGAGGATCAAGTCAAGGCAGCTATCGCAGTCTTTGACCCACACATCGACGTGGTCCAATACCCCGACCTCACCACAAACAACATCGTAGTGGTGGGGCTTAAAACTGTCGCATGGAAGATCACACTGGTCTCCTTTTACTTCGAACCGGATCGACAAATTGCCCCGTACTTAATTGGACTAAAGAAAATAGCAGCCAAATCAGGATTGGGAAAGATTATCATGGGTGGGGATGGGAATGCCTGGAACACGTGGTGGGGTAGTGAGAAAGTGGACTCACGAGGGGTAGAGCTGCAGTATATGTTGGATGAGATGGGCCTCCAGGTGCTCAACACGGGCAACACCCCAACATTCGACACAATAAGGGGCACGACAAGATTTAAAAGTCACGTCGATATTACCATCTGCACGGCAAGCGCACTGGACTTGGTGGTGGACTGGAAAGTTGTAACAAATCTCACAAGCTCGGACCACAATGGGATCTCATTTGGCATTAAACTTAAAAGGTCCAGGGGCATAAACATTGCCAGAACAACGCGCAAGTACAACACAAGGAAAGCGAAGTGGGATGATTTTCGGGGGGTATTGGCTGAACTAAAGACGACGCAAAATATAAATATCGATACTGTCAACGCAATAAAAACAGAAGCCGAAATTGATGAGTTCGTCGAGGAGTTCAGCCAAATCATCACCAGAGCATGTTGTAGCGCCATACCCGAGAAAACTGCATGTCAAAGGATGTCTGTCCCATGGTGGTCCGAAGATCTAGCCAAAATGAAGAAAGAAGTCACCACCAAGAGGCGGCGAATTAGGTGCGCAGCACCGGTCCGCAGAGCCGGAGTCGTGAGAGAGTACCTGGAGTGCAAGGAAAATTACGAGATAGAGGCCAAGAAAGCGCAAATTAGATCCTGGAAGGAGTTCTGTTGCAAGCAAGACAGAGAAGGGATGTGGGAAGGAATTTATAGAGTGATTGGACGAACCGCGGGTAGAGCCGAGGACGTACTCCTGGAGGTGAATGGCGTGGCGCTAAATGAGGAAGGTTCAGCAGAGCTGCTGGCAAAAACCTTTTATCCGGATGACTTGGAAGGGGACGATACAGAAGAACAAAAACGCATAAGAGAGAGCTCCGAGGTGGTGGCCGGGGGGTCTTGTGGGGAACTGCAGGATCCACCGTTCACTTCCTTCGAGCTCGAGACAGCGGTCAAATCGTTTAACCCTAAAAAGGCACCCGGAGCTGACGGCTTCACAGCAGATATATGCGACCACGCCATCAGAAGCGAACCAGAGTTGTTCCTGTGTCTAGCAAACAAGTGTCTCACACTGCACTACTTTCCAAAAACCTGGAAGGAAGCAACGGTCGTGGCATTACGAAAGCCGGGTAAAGAAAGCTATGCACAACCTAAGTCATATAGACCGATTGGCCTTCTCCCGGTGTTGGGGAAGATCCTGGAGAAGATGATAATGTCAAGACTTCGGCACCATCTGTACTCCAGGATCAGCCCCCACCAATACGGATTTATGCCGCAAAGGAGTTGCGAGGACGCCCTCTGTACCCTGATCCAGCACATCAGAACAAACTTAAACCAGAAAAGGATAGTAACTATAGTGTCTCTGGATATAGAGGGCGCTTTCGACAGCGCGTGGTGGCCAGCCATCAAAATGCGGCTCGTCGAAGAGGAGTGTCCGGAGGGGCTTAGGCGAGTGTTAAACAGCTACATGAACGACCGACTCGTGCATGTGAGATATGCGGGCAAGGAACAAACAATTAGAACGAGAAAGGGCTGCGTCCAGGGCTCTATCGGCGGTCCAATCCTCTGGAATCTCCTACTGGACCCGCTGCTGCATAGCCTTGAAGCGAGGGGCGAATATGTGCAGGCTTTCGCCGATGACGTCGTCCTGGTCTTTTGTGGAAACACAGGGGGAGAGATTGAAGGACGTGCCAATGCCGCCCTCGGCCATGTTAGGGCGTGGGGTGACAAAAATAAACTAAAATTCGCACCCCACAAGACAAACGCTATGGTGGTCACTAGAAAACTAGTGTATGACACACCACGACTTAGCATGGGCGGGGTCGACATTGGCATGACAAAAGAAATTAAAATTTTAGGCCTTATCATCGACCACAAATTAACTTTTAACGCGCACGTAGAGAACGTGTGTAGGAAGGTCACCAGTCTCCACAAGCAATTGACCAGGGCGGCAAAGGCGAGTTGGGGTCTGCACCCCGAAATTACACATACAATCTACACAGCGACCGTGGAACCTATAGTGTTGTACGCAGCCGGCGCATGGGCGCCGGCGGTTGGGAAGCTGGGCATAAAAAAGCGGCTAAATTTTATACAACGCAGTTTCGCGCAAAAAATCTGCAGGGCATACCGCACGGTCTCCCTCAATTCGGCATTGGTCTTGGCTGGGATACTGCCCCTTGATCTTCGAATCAAGGAGGCAGCATTGTTATACAAAATTAGAAAGGGTGAGTCAATACCGGACATGGCCGGGAGGGAGATCGAACGGATGACCCCATTCGCGGAAAATCCTCATCCTGCCGACCATATGCGCCTGGAGTTCATTAAATTTGAAAACAGTAACTACAGCGGAAATTTTGACGTAAGTATTTACACTGACGGCAGCAAAATCGCCGGAAAGGTCGGAGCCGCACTTTCCTTATGGAAAAATGGGGTCGAGACGAGGGCTCGCAAACTCGGTCTGCCGTCATACTGTACGGTTTATCAGGCTGAACTCCTGGCCATATGCGAGGCAACAAGGTTAATACTAAAAAATAGCGCAAAAACCTTCGGAGTGTTCAGTGACTCAACCGCGGCCCTTCAGACGGTCGGAAATCCCGGTTGTCTCCATCCTCTCGCAGTTGAAGCTAGAAGAAATATTAAAGAAATTATTTCCTCAGGAAAACATGTAGTTTTGCACTGGGTAAAGGCGCATGCAGGGATGGAGGGAAACGAGAGAGCCGACCAGCTGGCGAAGGAGGCAGCTTCGGGGTCGAGGCGTGCACCAGATTACGACCTGTGCCCGGTCTCATTCGTCGGGCGTACTATTCGTATGGGTACGCTTGACGAGTGGAACCGGAGGTACGAGTCTGGTGACACCGCCTCCATCACGAGGCTCTTCTTTCCAAACGCGGCGGAAGCGTACACCACTACTAGGAAATTCACACCCAACAAACACACCACACAGGTCCTGACGGGGCATGGTGGGTTCTCTGAGTACTTGACTCGATTCAAGTGCAAGGATAACCCATCATGCACCTGTGATCCCGAAACTGAGGAAACCATTCCTCATCTACTGGCGGAGTGCCCGGCGTTTTTAAGGCAAAGGTATGATGTGGAACAGCGGATGGGAATAAGTGTCAAGGTTGAAAACTTCAAAGAAATGATAGCAAGTAAAGAAAGAGATCAGTTTTTAAAGTACTGTATAAATATCTGTAAAATTGTAAACAAAAGAAACAAAACAGATTAATAAATATATTACGACAACATAATATGATATTATGTTAATAGTAAAGTAAAATATTGTAACTAAAAATAGCATGTAAGATATATAGTATAATAAGAAATGATAATGAATTAGAAATAAGTATATTTGCACGTGGCAACCCACAACCCATACTGGAATATTTGTAAATTAGTAGAATGTAAGATAAAATAAAATGTAACAAAACAATAAATATGTATATCCATTAAGAACACTGTATAATTATATATTAAGAAACCAAAATGTAACAAAAAACTTAGAAATAAGAAAATGCTAAAGTACAACCCACTCTAGAATGTTTGAAATAAGCAAAACGATTAGAAATAAGTATGTAGCATAGTATTAGAAAAAACATATAATAGTAAATAAGATTTAGTGAATAAGCAATTATGTAAAACAAAAAAGGGAGAAAGGTGTGGAGTTAATTTATTGTATATACCCAGCAACTATAAGAAATACACAGAAAAGAAAAATAGTAGTAGTAAGAATAGCAGGCGCCCCACCTGACAAAAGAGTGAATGGTTGCATGATAGAAAGAACAAGTATGCTGAACGCAAGGAGAACAAAAGTGAGAACTGGAATGAATGAAGTATTGTAGGAAAATCTCCGAAATATCGATATCGGGGGTATAGCTAGGCACACACAAAAAAAAAAAAAAAAAAAAAAAAAAAAAAAAAAAAAAAAAAAAAAAAAAAACCTAACCTAACCTAACCTAACCTAACCTAACCTAACCTAACCTAACCTAACCTAACCTAACCTAACCTAACCTAACCTAACCTGGGGTGCTAGGTCGGGGAACCTCCACGTTGGCGGTTCAGTTTCCTATCCTCCCCGGGGACCGCCCGGGTGGGAGTGGAAACTGGGCTTTGCTGGTGCACCCTGGAGCATCGGCTAATGGGCGCAGTCTTCAGTACTGTGTGTGTTAACCAATGTACCAATATCCCGACAGTCGACCCCATGTCGTGGGGGTCGCAGCGTGGCAGGCCTGCAAGGCCTGCGAAAAGGTGAAAGCTCCCGGCCTGGCCGGTAGTAGCGCTTCGTTGTCGATTTTCGTCTTCGTTGTCGTTTCTCCCGGCTTTGGCCGGTTGAAGCTCCTTGTTGCCGTTTTGTGGACGTGCAGTTGACCCCATTGCACGAGGGGGTCGTGGTATGGTGGGCCTGCAAGGCCCACGGTCTTTGTGTCTGCTCCCGGCCTGGCCGGTTGTAGCGTTGCGTGTTTGATGTCGCTCCCGGTACCATCCGGTAGTAGCGAAGCTTTGTGGTGTGGACGCGTAGGCCTACTGCTCGCGCAGGGGCCTACAGGCATTCGTGCCAGCGTCGGTGTTGGGGAGGGCTAGCCCCCCTCTCCGCGTTTCGTAATCTCCGGGGTCTTCGCAACAATCCAACTGGTGGCACCAGTTGGTACGCGGTAGTCCTTGGGACCGAAGGGCTTGCCTTCATTGGCCGGCCCGCGACAGGGAAAAGTCTATAACACCCGACAGCGAAGTCGTTAAAACCTGTGGGGCACCTGGAGCACCCCACAGTATCAATCCCGCTCCCTGGAATGAGCGTCACCCAGGGAGTCGACTATCTTCGTCTCATTATCGTGGGAACAAATATGGCTCTTGTAATTAAAAATAAAAAAGGATCGATCATCTCCCCTTGTGGGGGACAAACAAACAACCATGGCTTGGAAAAGGATTTAGAATTGCATAACGTGAAGGCTGTCGAGGAGGTCAGGCCCGGGACTCCGGTCCTAGGTCTAAAGGAGTTGCGAGTGGCGATGTCGCGGTGTGACGCCGCACCGCACCTAGAAATTAAAGATTTGGAGCTGTCGGAGTCTGACAGCAGCGTCACTTCAATGGTGACAGTGGAGAGTCGCCCTTCCCCTACCCCACTCTCTCGGTTGTGGCAACGTAAGCGCCGCAACCCAACTGGATCGGGGGACGAGAGCGACACTGACGATTCGTCTGGCCCTGGGCTGCTGAGAGGACAGTCCGGTAAACGAGGACGCGGCCGCCCTCCGACGACAGGTCAGTATGTTGGCCTGGCCAAGGCAAAGGCCGAATATGTGGCGGCAAAAGAGCGGGAGCTAGAGCTCCAGGCAGAGGAGGAGCTTGCAGAAGAGCTCCGAAGTAGAGAAGAGAGGCGACTCTCTTTTCTTCGCCAGTCTCCCGCTCCCGTAGCTGCGTCGGACCTCAGGGCCGAGCAGCTTGAGAAGGCGGTTGAGGAGGCGGTGGAAGCGATACGCTCCATTGCCCAGAAATCCTCCCGCCTCAAGGGTCAGAGTGTGCAGGGCCTGAGGTCCGCTGCTGGCTCAATCTTGGAGCACGTGCGGGAGCTACGTGCACGAACGGATTCCGAGGAGAATGCCCGTCTGCAGCGTGAGCTGGCTGCACTGCGGGCGGAAGTGGAGATCCTGAAGAGGCAGGCGAGTGCCCCGCCGTCGATGTCGCGAGAGGAGATAATGTTCCTCCTGGACGCGCGCTTCGACGGAATTGGGGACCGCCTGCTCCCGGAGCCGCGACTGCGCCCGCCGCTGCAGGCGGATGCTCGCAAAGCCGCCCGCGCTGCTGGAAGCTCCGCAGCGCCCACTCAATTGTCCGGCACTTCTGGCACTGGTACTTGTCCTCGGAATGCTGGCGCCTCTGCCGCCGCTTGTGTTTCTGTCCCCGTCTCCGGCCCTTCGCTGGCAGCTCCTTCAGCCGCTTCAACGGCTCCCTCCCCTTATTCTGGGGAAAAGAAGAAGAAGCGCAAGAAGAAGAGCGCTGCAGCCCGAGAGGCTGAGGCGGCGCGCCAAGAGCGTCTGCAGCCCGCACCCACGCCTCAACCTCTAACCGAGGCGTGGAACTTGGTGGCTGGGCGCCCAAAGAAGGCGCCGGCGCCCAAACCGCCAGCGACGAAGCCGACACCGGCGCCCGCTAACGCGCCTACAGTGGGGAAGCGCGCCCCTAAACTCCGTGCCCCGCGAACCGCTGCAGTGGTTATAACACTGCAGCAGGACGCGGTAAAGAGGGGCGTTACATACGCCTCCAAGTTAGCCGAGGCCGAAGAGAAGGTCGATCTTAAGGGTCTCGGCATTGGAGGCTTACGCTTCCGCACGGCGGCCACTGGAGGCCGCATTTTGGAAGTGGCGGGCGCCGAAAGGTCCGAAAAGGCTGACGCCCTGGCCGACAAATTGAGGTCGGCCCTGGGAGAGGATGTCCGTATCGCCAGGCCGGAGAAGTGCGCGGAGCTGCGCATCTCCGGTCTAGGCGACGCGGCCACAAAGGAAGTGGTTGCGCGGGTGGTGGCGGACGTAGGAGGGTGCGCCACCACCAGTGTTGTCGTTGGCGACGTTGTTCGCCAGGCAGGCAGGGAGGGCACGGCTTGGGTCAAGTGCCCGATCGCGGCGGCCAAAAAACTAACAGATGGCCGCCCTCTCACGATCGGTTGGTCCCGCGTCCGTGCGGTTCTTTTGGAGGCCAGGCCGCAGCGGTGTTTCCGCTGTCTGGAGGTGGGGCACGTGGGAGCCCGGTGCGCTGCGGGTGTAGATCGCAGCGCACTGTGTTTTCGTTGTGGGCAGCCCGGCCACAAGGCGGCCGGCTGCTCTATGGCGTTTAACTGCCCCATCTGCGCGGCGGCAGGAACGGCCGCTGCGCATCGCCTGGGCGCAAAAGCCTGCCTGGCGGCGTCGATGAAGAGGAGGCGTCGGGGTGGTGCTGGACGCACGCGTCAGCCCACCCAGAACACAGAGGAGGTGATGGACATCGCCCAAAATTAAATGGCTCCCATCTCGGTACTGCAGGCCAACGTCGGTAACTGTGCGGCGGCCCAAGATCTGCTGCTTCAGTCCGTCGCACAGTTGCAGGCGACTGTGGCTATAGTCGCCGAACCGTACGCGGTCCGCGCCCGCGACAACTGGGCTGGCAGCCGCGACGAGTTGGTGGCTATCGTCTCCCAGCGGGGTGCTTTTGATAGGGTGCTCCAGGGACGCGGTTGCGTCCTCGCGCTGCTGGGAGACGTTGCAGTAGTCGGGGTGTACTTCTCGCCCAACAGAAGCCTCGCTGAGTATGAGCGTTGGTTGATTGAGGTCGGGGCTCTGTTGGCAGAAGCGCACCCCACCCCGGTGGTGGTAGCTGGAGATTTCAACGCACACTCACAGGCGTGGGGATCTCCAGAAACCGATAGCCGGGGAGAGATGGTCGAGGAATGGGCGGTGTCCAACGGCTTGGTGCTGCTCAACCGAGGGTCGGTCCACACGTTCGTGCGACGAACGGGGACGGGTCGTAGTATAATCGACCTGTCCTTTGCCAGTTCTGGCCTGGCTAGCCGCACACGTGGTTGGAGGGTGATCGAGGGGGTGGAGACGATGTCAGATCATCGCTACATATGGTTCGACATCGTCAACGCCGGCTCGGAGACCCCGGCGGTCGGGGACCGCCGTTCGGTTGAGGAAGGTCCGCGGTGGCGTCTGCGGACGCTAGACCGGGAACTGGCGAAGGAGGCGGCCATCGTCGAGCGATGGGCCGCAGGCGACGTTAGCCCGGACGTGGACGCGAGGGCTGGGCGGCTTTCCGGCGCCCTGACTCGCGTCTGCGATGCGGCGATGAAGAGGGCGGGGCCTGTTCGGCCGCGAAAGCGAGTGTATTGGTGGAATGATGAGTTGGCTGGGCTGCGTACTTCATGCCATGCAGCCCAGCGTAGGTACACTCGCCATCGCGGTCGAAGAAACAGCGATCCTGCCCAAGAAGAAGAGCTGCTCGCCGCATACCGGGCTGCCCGAGCTGCCCTATGCTCGGCAATCAAGGCCGCCAAGGAGGCGGCCTGGAAGGAGTGGCTCGAGAGCCTCAATCAAGATCCGTGGGGGCGCCCGTACAAAGCCGTGAGTGACAAACTCCGGCGCTGGGCGCCTCCCCTCACCAAGTCTCTCGAGCCCTCATTCGTCGGCCACGTCGTCAGTTCCCTCTTTCCTGCGCGGGAAGAGTGGGTCCCACCGCGGATGGCACCAAGCCAGACGCCGGCAGACACAGAGGCGATGATTCCGCCCGTGTCAGATGCCGAGCTCGGGGCGGCGGTCCTCAAACTCAAAACGAGGAACCGCGCCCCCGGTCCGGATGGCATCCCTGGGCGCGTCATCGCCCTGGTCATGCCGGCGTTCGAGGAGGAGACGCTGTCTTTGTTGTCGGAGTGTTTGGCGTCGGGTAAGGTCCCGCGACAGTGGAAAACCGGGCGGCTCGTGCTGTTGAAGAAGCACGGGCGCCCGGCCGAGTCGCCGTCGGCCTATCGCCCCATCGTACTGCTCGACGAGATGAGCAAGCTGCTCGAGCGGGTGCTCGCGGCGCGTCTCGTCGGGCACCTGGAGGGGGCGGGGCCCAATCTCAATGACGGCCAGTACGGTTTTCGTCGCGGGAGGTCGACCCTGGACGCCATTTCCCGGCTCAGGGACAGCGTCGAGGAGGCGGTCGGTCGGGGGGAGGTGTTGCTGGCGGTGTCGCTCGACATCGCGAACGCCTTCAACACCATCCCCTGGCAGACCATCGCCGAGGCGCTGAGGTACCACAATGTCCCGTGGTACCTCAGGCGCATTCTTGCGGACTACTTTGTCGACCGGGCCATCTCCTATCCGGCCCGGTCGGGAGTAGTCCGCACAAATATGTCGTGCGGTGTTCCACAGGGGTCGGTTCTGGGTCCGCTCCTGTGGAACATCGGATATGATTGGGTCCTGCGCGGTGCTACTCTTCGGGGAGTCGGCGTCCTCTGTTACGCCGACGATACCCTAGTTACCGCGCGGGGCCCAGATTTTCGCGAGGCGAAAGTCCTGGCCACCGCGGGCGTTGCCCAGGTGGTCAGCCGCATCAGGGCGCTAGGACTCCAGGTGGCCCTCGAAAAGTCCGAGGCCGTTTTCTTTCACGGGCCTCGGCGAGGGCCACCTCGAGATTGTCAGATTGTGGTGAGCGGCACCCCCATCGCTGTCGGGTCGAGTATTAAGTATCTTGGTTTGGTACTCGACAGCCGATGGGGCTTCGTCGAGCACTTCCGGCGTCTGTCGCCAAAGTTATTGTCGTACGCCGGAAGGCTGGCGAGGCTGCTCCCCAATCGGGGAGGCCCAAATAGTGCATGCCGTCGCCTCTACGACGGTGTAGTGCGCTCAAAGGCGTTGTATGGAGCGCCCATCTGGGCGCACGCCCTCTGCGCCAAGACAATCCCGCTGCTGCGGCGTCCGCAGCGGTCGATTGCGCAGAGGGCGGCACGAGCGTACTGCACCGTCTCCTACGAGGCGGCGTGCCTGATTGCAGGAAGCCTCCCTTGGGATCTCGAGGCTGGAGTCCTCAAAAAGGT
>OX419731.1:30000-42500 GCA_948477245.1 Thumatha senex
TAACCTAACCTAACCTAACCTAACCTAACCTAACCTAACCTAACCTAACCTAACCTAACCTAACCTAACCTAACCTAACCTAACCTAACCTAACCTAACCTAACCTAACCTAACCTAACCTAACCTAACCTAACCTAACCTAACCTAACCTAACCTAACCTAACCTAACCTAACCTAACCTAACCTAACCTAACCTAACCTAACCTAACCTAACCTAACCTAACCTAACCTAACCTAACCTAACCTAACCTAACCTAACCTAACCTAACCTAACCTAACCTAACCTAACCTAACCTAACCTAACCTAACCTAACCTAACCTAACCTAACCTAACCTAACCTAACCTAACCTAACCTAACCTAACCTAACCTAACCTAACCTAACCTAACCTAACCTAACCTAACCTAACCTAACCTAACCTAACCTAACCTAACCTAACCTAACCTAACCTAACCTAACCTAACCTAACCTAACCTAACCTAACCTAACCTAACCTAACCTAACCTAACCTAACCTAACCTAACCTAACCTAACCTAACCTAACCTAACCTAACCTAACCTAACCTAACCTAACCTAACCTAACCTAACCTAACCTAACCTAACCTAACCTAACCTAACCTAACCTAACCTAACCTAACCTAACCTAACCTAACCTAACCTAACCTAACCTAACCTAACCTAACCTAACCTAACCTAACCTAACCTAACCTAACCTAACCTAACCTAACCTAACCTAACCTAACCTAACCTAACCTAACCTAACCTAACCTAACCTAACCTAACCTAACCTAACCTAACCTAACCTAACCTAACCTAACCTAACCTAACCTAACCTAACCTAACCTAACCTAACCTAACCTAACCTAACCTAACCTAACCTAACCTAACCTAACCTAACCTAACCTAACCTAACCTAACCTAACCTAACCTAACCTAACCTAACCTAACCTAACCTAACCTAACCTAACCTAACCTAACCTAACCTAACCTAACCTAACCTAACCTAACCTAACCTAACCTAACCTAACCTAACCTAACCTAACCTAACCTAACCTAACCTAACCTAACCTAACCTAACCTAACCTAACCTAACCTAACCTAACCTAACCTAACCTAACCTAACCTAACCTAACCTAACCTAACCTAACCTAACCTAACCTAACCTAACCTAACCTAACCTAACCTAACCTAACCTAACCTAACCTAACCTAACCTAACCTAACCTAACCTAACCTAACCTAACCTAACCTAACCTAACCTAACCTAACCTAACCTAACCTAACCTAACCTAACCTAACCTAACCTAACCTAACCTAACCTAACCTAACCTAACCTAACCTAACCTAACCTAACCTAACCTAACCTAACCTAACCTAACCTAACCTAACCTAACCTAACCTAACCTAACCTAACCTAACCTAACCTAACCTAACCTAACCTAACCTAACCTAACCTAACCTAACCTAACCTAACCTAACCTAACCTAACCTAACCTAACCTAACCTAACCTAACCTAACCTAACCTAACCTAACCTAACCTAACCTAACCTAACCTAACCTAACCTAACCTAACCTAACCTAACCTAACCTAACCTAACCTAACCTAACCTAACCTAACCTAACCTAACCTAACCTAACCTAACCTAACCTAACCTAACCTAACCTAACCTAACCTAACCTAACCTAACCTAACCTAACCTAACCTAACCTAACCTAACCTAACCTAACCTAACCTAACCTAACCTAACCTAACCTAACCTAACCTAACCTAACCTAACCTAACCTAACCTAACCTAACCTAACCTAACCTAACCTAACCTAACCTAACCTAACCTAACCTAACCTAACCTAACCTAACCTAACCTAACCTAACCTAACCTAACCTAACCTAACCTAACCTAACCTAACCTAACCTAACCTAACCTAACCTAACCTAACCTAACCTAACCTAACCTAACCTAACCTAACCTAACCTAACCTAACCTAACCTAACCTAACCTAACCTAACCTAACCTAACCTAACCTAACCTAACCTAACCTAACCTAACCTAACCTAACCTAACCTAACCTAACCTAACCTAACCTAACCTAACCTAACCTAACCTAACCTAACCTAACCTAACCTAACCTAACCTAACCTAACCTAACCTAACCTAACCTAACCTAACCTAACCTAACCTAACCTAACCTAACCTAACCTAACCTAACCTAACCTAACCTAACCTAACCTAACCTAACCTAACCTAACCTAACCTAACCTAACCTAACCTAACCTAACCTAACCTAACCTAACCTAACCTAACCTAACCTAACCTAACCTAACCTAACCTAACCTAACCTAACCTAACCTAACCTAACCTAACCTAACCTAACCTAACCTAACCTAACCTAACCTAACCTAACCTAACCTAACCTAACCTAACCTAACCTAACCTAACCTAACCTAACCTAACCTAACCTAACCTAACCTAACCTAACCTAACCTAACCTAACCTAACCTAACCTAACCTAACCTAACCTAACCTAACCTAACCTAACCTAACCTAACCTAACCTAACCTAACCTAACCTAACCTAACCTAACCTAACCTAACCTAACCTAACCTAACCTAACCTAACCTAACCTAACCTAACCTAACCTAACCTAACCTAACCTAACCTAACCTAACCTAACCTAACCTAACCTAACCTAACCTAACCTAACCTAACCTAACCTAACCTAACCTAACCTAACCTAACCTAACCTAACCTAACCTAACCTAACCTAACCTAACCTAACCTAACCTAACCTAACCTAACCTAACCTAACCTAACCTAACCTAACCTAACCTAACCTAACCTAACCTAACCTAACCTAACCTAACCTAACCTAACCTAACCTAACCTAACCTAACCTAACCTAACCTAACCTAACCTAACCTAACCTAACCTAACCTAACCTAACCTAACCTAACCTAACCTAACCTAACCTAACCTAACCTAACCTAACCTAACCTAACCTAACCTAACCTAACCTAACCTAACCTAACCTAACCTAACCTAACCTAACCTAACCTAACCTAACCTAACCTAACCTAACCTAACCTAACCTAACCTAACCTAACCTAACCTAACCTAACCTAACCTAACCTAACCTAACCTAACCTAACCTAACCTAACCTAACCTAACCTAACCTAACCTAACCTAACCTAACCTAACCTAACCTAACCTAACCTAACCTAACCTAACCTAACCTAACCTAACCTAACCTAACCTAACCTAACCTAACCTAACCTAACCTAACCTAACCTAACCTAACCTAACCTAACCTAACCTAACCTAACCTAACCTAACCTAACCTAACCTAACCTAACCTAACCTAACCTAACCTAACCTAACCTAACCTAACCTAACCTAACCTAACCTAACCTAACCTAACCTAACCTAACCTAACCTAACCTAACCTAACCTAACCTAACCTAACCTAACCTAACCTAACCTAACCTAACCTAACCTAACCTAACCTAACCTAACCTAACCTAACCTAACCTAACCTAACCTAACCTAACCTAACCTAACCTAACCTAACCTAACCTAACCTAACCTAACCTAACCTAACCTAACCTAACCTAACCTAACCTAACCTAACCTAACCTAAC
Source organism: Thumatha senex (assembly GCA_948477245.1). Lineage (NCBI taxonomy): Eukaryota > Metazoa > Arthropoda > Insecta > Lepidoptera > Erebidae > Thumatha > Thumatha senex. Next base: position 33,640 of record OX419731.1, read on the forward strand.
CTAACCTAACCTAACCTAACCTAACCTAACCTAACCTAACCTAACCTAACCTAACCTAACCTAACCTAACCTAACCTAACCTAACCTAACCTAACCTAACCTAACCTAACCTAACCTAACCTAACCTAACCTAACCTAACCTAACCTAACCTAACCTAACCTAACCTAACCTAACCTAACCTAACCTAACCTAACCTAACCTAACCTAACCTAACCTAACCTAACCTAACCTAACCTAACCTAACCTAACCTAACCTAACCTAACCTAACCTAACCTAACCTAACCTAACCTAACCTAACCTAACCTAACCTAACCTAACCTAACCTAACCTAACCTAACCTAACCTAACCTAACCTAACCTAACCTAACCTAACCTAACCTAACCTAACCTAACCTAACCTAACCTAACCTAACCTAACCTAACCTAACCTAACCTAACCTAACCTAACCTAACCTAACCTAACCTAACCTAACCTAACCTAACCTAACCTAACCTAACCTAACCTAACCTAACCTAACCTAACCTAACCTAACCTAACCTAACCTAACCTAACCTAACCTAACCTAACCTAACCTAACCTAACCTAACCTAACCTAACCTAACCTAACCTAACCTAACCTAACCTAACCTAACCTAACCTAACCTAACCTAACCTAACCTAACCTAACCTAACCTAACCTAACCTAACCTAACCTAACCTAACCTAACCTAACCTAACCTAACCTAACCTAACCTAACCTAACCTAACCTAACCTAACCTAACCTAACCTAACCTAACCTAACCTAACCTAACCTAACCTAACCTAACCTAACCTAACCTAACCTAACCTAACCTAACCTAACCTAACCTAACCTAACCTAACCTAACCTAACCTAACCTAACCTAACCTAACCTAACCTAACCTAACCTAACCTAACCTAACCTAACCTAACCTAACCTAACCTAACCTAACCTAACCTAACCTAACCTAACCTAACCTAACCTAACCTAACCTAACCTAACCTAACCTAACCTAACCTAACCTAACCTAACCTAACCTAACCTAACCTAACCTAACCTAACCTAACCTAACCTAACCTAACCTAACCTAACCTAACCTAACCTAACCTAACCTAACCTAACCTAACCTAACCTAACCTAACCTAACCTAACCTAACCTAACCTAACCTAACCTAACCTAACCTAACCTAACCTAACCTAACCTAACCTAACCTAACCTAACCTAACCTAACCTAACCTAACCTAACCTAACCTAACCTAACCTAACCTAACCTAACCTAACCTAACCTAACCTAACCTAACCTAACCTAACCTAACCTAACCTAACCTAACCTAACCTAACCTAACCTAACCTAACCTAACCTAACCTAACCTAACCTAACCTAACCTAACCTAACCTAACCTAACCTAACCTAACCTAACCTAACCTAACCTAACCTAACCTAACCTAACCTAACCTAACCTAACCTAACCTAACCTAACCTAACCTAACCTAACCTAACCTAACCTAACCTAACCTAACCTAACCTAACCTAACCTAACCTAACCTAACCTAACCTAACCTAACCTAACCTAACCTAACCTAACCTAACCTAACCTAACCTAACCTAACCTAACCTAACCTAACCTAACCTAACCTAACCTAACCTAACCTAACCTAACCTAACCTAACCTAACCTAACCTAACCTAACCTAACCTAACCTAACCTAACCTAACCTAACCTAACCTAACCTAACCTAACCTAACCTAACCTAACCTAACCTAACCTAACCTAACCTAACCTAACCTAACCTAACCTAACCTAACCTAACCTAACCTAACCTAACCTAACCTAACCTAACCTAACCTAACCTAACCTAACCTAACCTAACCTAACCTAACCTAACCTAACCTAACCTAACCTAACCTAACCTAACCTAACCCAGTATCACTTGACCCTTGGTGCGAACCACCACGTTTTTGTACCGCTCCAGTCTTTGAAAAATCAAAAAAGTGGGTTTTTCGTAACCAAATCTTTAGTGCTATATATCAAAAGTTGTGTCTCGCCGCGCCGCATACGCTGACATATCGCTCTCCGGTCGCGCAAATACGCAGCGAAAGTTATTTGTGAAAAACCACATAAATTAGGGGTTAAGTGTATGAAAAAATTGCATAAAAGTGCTATTAAATCAGTGAAAGATAAAGTGATCTTGGTGAAAAAAGTGTCTGTGTGTGGGCTCCATAGGCCCCCACCACCTGGCAACGTCGGCTTTCCCGGAAAACTATTAGTTTTCCCGGTAGAGAGCCGAAAGTGTTTTTCCGACCACGTGCTTTTCTCCACGAGGTACGACAAGGAGTCACCACAGCCACTTCAAAATTAGGAAGATTATAGAAGGTACCAAGCTCTGCATTTTTCCGAAAAAATTAGATTTTTAAAAACAGTGGTTTCTAATTAAATTAAATTAGAAGTTCAAAACTTTGCACTAGTGTAACTTCTAGACAAAAGGGAAATTAAAAATTTGGCAATTGCTATCTTTTGCGCGCTCATTAGAAGAACTAGAAGAAATCAAAAGAAAAATTTTTGAACATTTTTTGTGGCCACCAAAATTAAAAAACGAAAAATTTTTGTATTTTGAAAAAATTGTTAAACCGAAATTGCGGAAAAATTTATATTAGTGAAGTATAGTATAGACCCTAAGTTTACCATAATTTTAAGATTTTTTGTGTATTTTTAGCACCTACCGCGACCGAGCTATTGAATTTTTTATGTTTTTTTTTTGTAAATATATCTAAAATAAATAGGAAATAAATATTTTTTAAGGTAAAATCAGTCTCAGAGACCCAAAATCAATATATTGAGACCCAAAGCTGGCTCCTGTAGCCCTTAGTAAAAAAATTTTTAAATTTTTCGCCATCTTGTTTTTTGTTTTTAAAATTTTCAGAGTTTGATAGCTCGACAACGGGGGGGCTTAGAGCTTCGGGGTTTTGGATGTAAATAGGTTCGGGCAAAGGACTTTCGCCTGAAACAGGTTTGGAGGTGATTGGAGGGAAAATTTTATTTTGGCTCCAGACCCCTTCAAAAAGGTACCCGAGGAGGCGCTAAGCCTGCTAAAGAAAGTCCGAACATTTTAGGACAAGTGGTTGCCGAGATATCTTCGTTTAAAGTTCGGTTTTGACAGCTCGGCGGCCATTTTGGAAAACTTCAAAACCCCATAGCTCCGCAACAAATAGGTGTAGGAAACTGTGGTTTTCAGCATAGACCTTAAGAAGTGATATTCTGCCCGCCTCCTGAAATTCAGGAGTTTTGAAGCCATAAAATTTTGGGGGGCCGAAAGGCACTCGGTGAGGTAGAGGGGGTCGGGACGACCAGAGCAAACCCAAATTTGGCTGGTCTGCGACGTCTGGGGCCGGAGATACGGACGATCAAAGTTCGACTTTGACAGCTCAGCCGCCATCTTGAAAAACTTTGATCGTCTGTAGTTCTGAAACGGGGCATCGTAGAGGAGTGTGGTTTGCTCTGTGCGTCTCGGCAGCCACTGCCCCATCCGGGAAAAGGGTTTTTAAGGGTTTTGGGGTTTTTAAAATTTTTTGTTTCAAAAAGGCTACCAGCGGGTGGGTCTCGTCACGGACTTGGAGATAACCCCAAACACGAATAAAATCGGCCCAGTGGTTCGGGAGAAACAGAGATTTTGAAAATTTTGGCGGCCATTTTGAAAAGTTTTGAATCCCTGTTTCTCAGGAACCCCTTGGACTAGCGGTGGCGTGTTTGGGTTTGTTGAAAAGGGCTTAGCGGGGGCTACCTGTTGGGCCACTCTACACGGCTCTACATTGAACGTGTAGAGTTTTGGGGCCAAATTATTATTGTTTAGGTTAAAATTACACTGGGGAATTGGTTCTTTTGGCAGAAATATAGTCGGGGAAGGCTATTAAAGCGGGCAGAGTGACGAATATCACTTAATAGTAATATAAGACAAGGGAAAAAACCTTACATAGTTATTAGTTATTTTTAAAACTCTTTATTGTATACAATATTTTTAAGACAAGGCTTATTGGCCTGATTTTTAGTATAAAGACGTAGCTGGCCTACAGCTAGGATTTAGTTATAAGAAAACGATAGCTCTAGATAGAGCAAAAACTCTAACTCTATTATAATAATTTTCTTGTTCAGATTACTCTCTTAAAACAGACAAAAGCCTTATTGGCCCTACAAATAACTGATCGAGGGTAATAACAGTATTACTCAATTAAATAAAACCGCTGAACAGAGGACGATAGAGTACCTGTGCACACACGACACACAATCAGCTACACATACACATACATTACCCAACACGTTCATACACACACACATCTCTCAGTCGTGGACAAACAATACACACATACACACACTTGATACCCACGCCACATACATTACACACCACATCACACATTCTGACAGGGTACCTTTACATACCCCTCAGAAAAACACACTTCACCAACACACGCGGACTGGGGTACTCTATACATACCCCATAAGCATATTCACATATAAAGACCTACTACACCCCCGAAATGTATGCCCCAAGTCGTACCCCAATCAAGAACATGGAAGGGGAACCTCTTCGTACGTCACCATCGAAGACGGTGACGAAGAGGTCAATAGTCCGGAAGAGCTTGGAAGCCTTCGAAAGCAAGGCCAGCTCATCAAAGCTCACACCCCCGAAAACAGCAGAATTAATCACTATCGATCCAACAAAGGCGACAAAACGATTGGAACATAGTCCAATAGCCAAAATAAAATATGCAGATAAAACATCCGAAGCTGCCGACTATGTAAAAAAGGCCAAGGCGTCCTTAGGATCAGCCAGAAACCTAAAGGCCGAAATAAAGAACGACGTGAATAACTGGATCGATAAATTACACGGTTTAATAGGGGAACTTATTGGGAAAGGAGGCGCAAAAAATATCAATGAAAAGGCAGACAACTCAAATAAGTTTTCGGAGAAATTGGAGGAACACATGAAGCTCCTAAAAGACAATAACGAGAAAATGAAAGAGTTACAAGCAGCCCTACAGGAGAATGTAGAAGTACAAGGAAGGCCCTCATACGCAAATATTGTTGCCAGTTCGCCTCCAGCACAACGGCATAAGCCGGCGCTCCACTCGATTGTCATCTCTTCGGAAAATAAGGAGGAAACGGGTGACGAAGTTTTGGAAAGAGTGCGGAAAGCGGTAAATGCAAAAGACGGTTGGATAAAGGTGGAGAAAGTAAGGAAAGCAAGAGACCGAAAAATTATTATCGGATGTCCCACGCCGGCGGACAGAGACAATGCACGAGAGAAACTGGAAACCGAGCGTCTCGTTGTCGAAAACGTTAAAAATAAGGATCCCATGATCATACTCAAAGACGTCCTGAGCATAAACTCGGACGAGGAGGTGCTCACAGCACTTAGAAAACAAAATAGAGATGTTTTTGGCGACCTGGGCGGGGACGACGATCGTATCACAATCAAATATAAAAGAAAGGCAAGAAACCCCCACACAAACCACCTCGTCCTTGCAGTGTCACCAACAATCTGGAGAAGAGCAACCACCTTGGGAGCACTGCATGTAGACCTGCAGCGGGTAAGAGTACTGGATCAGTCACCACTGATTCAGTGCTCCAGATGCTTGGGGTACGGACATACCAAAAGACTCTGTACCGAGACGGTTGACATCTGTAGCCATTGTGGTGGACCCCATCTTAAGGCAAATTGCGAACTCTGGGTAGCAGACGCAGCTCCCTCGTGCAAGAACTGTATGAGGGCTAGGATGGGACGCACGGAACACAATGCCTTCAGTGAGGAGTGTCCTGTCCGAAGGCGCTGGGAATCAATAGCAAGATCAACCATAGCGTATTGCTAAGGGCGGAATGGCGCATGACTCTGCATATACCGTGTTCCAGGCGAACCTAAGAAAAAAGAAAACAGCAACCCAAGAGCTTCTCATAGAAGCTACAAATCGCAAAGTTACGGCAGCTCTAATCCAGGAACCATATGTTGACGCGACTCGAGTGATGAGGAGTTACCCAGGTGTGAGAATGTACCAGAATAACGCGCCAGGTGAAGGCATAATCAAAGCGGCAATAGCCGTCTTTGACCCACATGTGGATGTTATACAACACCCAAAATACACCACAAACAACATCATCGTGGTGGGTCTTAAAACTGGCGCATGGGAAATCACACTGGCCTCCTTCTACCTCGAGCCGGACCAACCCATAGGTCCGTACATCAGCATGCTAAAGAGCATTGCAGCAAATCCTGGTATGGGTAAACTAATAATGGGAGGGGATGGGAACGCCTGGAACACGTGGTGGAGCAGCGAGAGTACAGACTCCCGAGGAAAGGATCTGTTGGGGATGATGGACGAGATGGGCCTCCAGGTACTTAACACAGGAAACACCCCAACCTTTGATACCATCCGAGGTGGCCGCAGGTTTAAGAGTCACGTGGACGTCACATTCTGTACAGCGAACATGCTAGATCTGGTGGTGAACTGGAGAGTAGAGGAGAATTTGACCAGCTCGGACCATAACGGGATAGCCTTTGGCATCAAACTCAAAAGATCGAGGGGTATGGACATTAACAGAACTACACGCAAATACAATACCAGAAAGGCGAAATGGGAAAAGTTTAGCGAAGAGCTGACAAAGATCAAGGTCGAGGACCAAATAACTATCGACAATATAAACGGCATAACAACCAAGCCGCAAATCGACCGGTTAGTCCAACAATTAAACCAGGCCATCGCCAAAGCGTGTAGTAGAGCCATCCCCGAAAAGACTAAATGCCAGAGGTTGTCCGTACCGTGGTGGAATGAAGAGTTGGCCAAATTAAAGCAGGAGGTCACCACCAAGAGGCGACGCATCAGATGTGCCGCGCCAGTCCGCAGGGCGAGTGTTGTGAATGAGTACCTGGAGTGCAAGGAATGTTACGAACTAGAAATAAAGAAAGCACAAGTGGCATCGTGGAAGGATTTCTGCCACAAACAAGATAGAGAAGGGATGTGGGAGGGTATCTACAGAGTAATTGGGCGAACCGCGGGTAGAGCCCAGGACGTACTCCTGGAAGTGAATGGCGTGGCTCAAAACGAGGAGGGCTCGGCCCGACTATTGGCGGAAACTTTTTACCCCGAGGACTTGGAGGGGCACGATACGCCGGAACAGAGAAAGGTGAGAGAAGACTCGGAGACGGTGGCCGAGGGGCCGTGCGGGGAACTGCGAGACCCCCCGTTCACCCTCTTTGAGCTCGAATCGGCGGTGCGGTCCTTCAACCCCAAAAAAGCACCAGGAGCCGACGGTTTTACAGCGGACATCTGCAGCCACGCCATCACAAACGAACCCGAATTGTTCCTCTGCCTGACAAACAAGTGCCTAGCACTACAGTACTTTCCAAGAAGTTGGAAAGAGGCAACTGTAGTCGCTCTGCGGAAACCAGGAAAAGATAGTTATGCCCTACCAAAATCTTACAGACCAATAGGCCTTCTCCCGGTACTGGGCAAAATTCTGGAAAAGATGATAATGTCCAGACTACGGCACCATCTTCACTCCAGAATCAGCCAGAACCAGTACGGATTTATGCCGCAAAGGAGTTGCGAGGACGCCCTCTATACCCTAATCCAGCACATCAGGGGTAAATTGGATCAAAAGAAAATCACTACGTTAGTATCCTTGGATATAGAGGGCGCCTTTGACAGCGCCTGGTGGCCAGCAATGAAGATGAGGCTGGTGGAGGAGAAGTGCCCGGAAGGAATTAGGAAGATCATAAATAGCTATCTAGACGATCGATGGGTACACGTCAGGTACGCCGGCAGGGAACATTCTATCAGAACAAGAAAGGGCTGCGTCCAGGGCTCTATCGGCGGACCGATACTCTGGAACTTGCTCCTCGACCCACTACTGAAGAACCTCGAAAAAATGGGGGAATACGTGCAGGCGTTCGCAGATGATGTTGTCTTGGTATTCCATGGAGATACGAGTAACGAAATCGAAAGGCGGGCCAATGCTGCCCTCGAACATGTCAAGTCGTGGGGTGACAAGAACAAACTGAGATTTGCACCACATAAAACAAGCGCAATGGTCATAACCAGAAAACTCGTGTACGACACACCACGGCTTGTCATGGGCGGAGTCAGCGTTGGCGTGTCTAACGAAATAAAAATATTGGGTCTCACAATAGACCGTAAGTTAACTTTTAACTCGCATGTGGAGAACGTGTGTAGAAAAGTCACCAACCTACACAAACAACTAACCAGGGCAGCAAAGGTGAGCTGGGGACTACACCCTGAAATCATACACACAATATACACAGCAACAGTGGAACCGATAGTTCTGTACGCGGCCAGCGCGTGGGCGCCGGCGGTTGAGAAGCTGGGCATCCGGAAGAGGCTTAATTTCATTCAACGCGGATTTGCACAGAAGATCTGCAAGGCATATCGCACGGTCTCCCTCAACTCGGCATTGATATTAGCAGGTATACTCCCCCTTGATCTACGGGTCAAGGAGGCAGCACTTTTATACAGAATAAAGAGAGGGGAACAAATGCCGGAACTGGCGGGGAGGGAGACCGAGCGAATGCTTTCCGTCGCGAAAAACCCTCACCCTGCAGAACATATACGCCTGCAGTTCATCAGCCTGGGAAATAGGGAACTTTTTGAGCAAAATAGTCAATTTGACATAAAAATTTTCACCGACGGCAGCAAGATTGAGGGTAGGGTCGGGGCCGCACTTTCCTTGTGGAAAGATGGGGTCGAGACAACTGCCCGCAAACTTAGTCTGCCGTCATATTGCACCGTGTACCAGGCGGAACTGCTGGCCATATGCGACGCAACGAGGACGATTTCCAAACAAAAAGCGAAA
>OX419731.1:47500-60000 GCA_948477245.1 Thumatha senex
TAACCTAACCTAACCTAACCTAACCTAACCTAACCTAACCTAACCTAACCTAACCTAACCTAACCTAACCTAACCTAACCTAACCTAACCTAACCTAACCTAACCTAACCTAACCTAACCTAACCTAACCTAACCTAACCTAACCTAACCTAACCTAACCTAACCTAACCTAACCTAACCTAACCTAACCTAACCTAACCTAACCTAACCTAACCTAACCTAACCTAACCTAACCTAACCTAACCTAACCTAACCTAACCTAACCTAACCTAACCTAACCTAACCTAACCTAACCTAACCTAACCTAACCTAACCTAACCTAACCTAACCTAACCTAACCTAACCTAACCTAACCTAACCTAACCTAACCTAACCTAACCTAACCTAACCTAACCTAACCTAACCTAACCTAACCTAACCTAACCTAACCTAACCTAACCTAACCTAACCTAACCTAACCTAACCTAACCTAACCTAACCTAACCTAACCTAACCTAACCTAACCTAACCTAACCTAACCTAACCTAACCTAACCTAACCTAACCTAACCTAACCTAACCTAACCTAACCTAACCTAACCTAACCTAACCTAACCTAACCTAACCTAACCTAACCTAACCTAACCTAACCTAACCTAACCTAACCTAACCTAACCTAACCTAACCTAACCTAACCTAACCTAACCTAACCTAACCTAACCTAACCTAACCTAACCTAACCTAACCTAACCTAACCTAACCTAACCTAACCTAACCTAACCTAACCTAACCTAACCTAACCTAACCTAACCTAACCTAACCTAACCTAACCTAACCTAACCTAACCTAACCTAACCTAACCTAACCTAACCTAACCTAACCTAACCTAACCTAACCTAACCTAACCTAACCTAACCTAACCTAACCTAACCTAACCTAACCTAACCTAACCTAACCTAACCTAACCTAACCTAACCTAACCTAACCTAACCTAACCTAACCTAACCTAACCTAACCTAACCTAACCTAACCTAACCTAACCTAACCTAACCTAACCTAACCTAACCTAACCTAACCTAACCTAACCTAACCTAACCTAACCTAACCTAACCTAACCTAACCTAACCTAACCTAACCTAACCTAACCTAACCTAACCTAACCTAACCTAACCTAACCTAACCTAACCTAACCTAACCTAACCTAACCTAACCTAACCTAACCTAACCTAACCTAACCTAACCTAACCTAACCTAACCTAACCTAACCTAACCTAACCTAACCTAACCTAACCTAACCTAACCTAACCTAACCTAACCTAACCTAACCTAACCTAACCTAACCTAACCTAACCTAACCTAACCTAACCTAACCTAACCTAACCTAACCTAACCTAACCTAACCTAACCTAACCTAACCTAACCTAACCTAACCTAACCTAACCTAACCTAACCTAACCTAACCTAACCTAACCTAACCTAACCTAACCTAACCTAACCTAACCTAACCTAACCTAACCTAACCTAACCTAACCTAACCTAACCTAACCTAACCTAACCTAACCTAACCTAACCTAACCTAACCTAACCTAACCTAACCTAACCTAACCTAACCTAACCTAACCTAACCTAACCTAACCTAACCTAACCTAACCTAACCTAACCTAACCTAACCTAACCTAACCTAACCTAACCTAACCTAACCTAACCTAACCTAACCTAACCTAACCTAACCTAACCTAACCTAACCTAACCTAACCTAACCTAACCTAACCTAACCTAACCTAACCTAACCTAACCTAACCTAACCTAACCTAACCTAACCTAACCTAACCTAACCTAACCTAACCTAACCTAACCTAACCTAACCTAACCTAACCTAACCTAACCTAACCTAACCTAACCTAACCTAACCTAACCTAACCTAACCTAACCTAACCTAACCTAACCTAACCTAACCTAACCTAACCTAACCTAACCTAACCTAACCTAACCTAACCTAACCTAACCTAACCTAACCTAACCTAACCTAACCTAACCTAACCTAACCTAACCTAACCTAACCTAACCTAACCTAACCTAACCTAACCTAACCTAACCTAACCTAACCTAACCTAACCTAACCTAACCTAACCTAACCTAACCTAACCTAACCTAACCTAACCTAACCTAACCTAACCTAACCTAACCTAACCTAACCTAACCTAACCTAACCTAACCTAACCTAACCTAACCTAACCTAACCTAACCTAACCTAACCTAACCTAACCTAACCTAACCTAACCTAACCTAACCTAACCTAACCTAACCTAACCTAACCTAACCTAACCTAACCTAACCTAACCTAACCTAACCTAACCTAACCTAACCTAACCTAACCTAACCTAACCTAACCTAACCTAACCTAACCTAACCTAACCTAACCTAACCTAACCTAACCTAACCTAACCTAACCTAACCTAACCTAACCTAACCTAACCTAACCTAACCTAACCTAACCTAACCTAACCTAACCTAACCTAACCTAACCTAACCTAACCTAACCTAACCTAACCTAACCTAACCTAACCTAACCTAACCTAACCTAACCTAACCTAACCTAACCTAACCTAACCTAACCTAACCTAACCTAACCTAACCTAACCTAACCTAACCTAACCTAACCTAACCTAACCTAACCTAACCTAACCTAACCTAACCTAACCTAACCTAACCTAACCTAACCTAACCTAACCTAACCTAACCTAACCTAACCTAACCTAACCTAACCTAACCTAACCTAACCTAACCTAACCTAACCTAACCTAACCTAACCTAACCTAACCTAACCTAACCTAACCTAACCTAACCTAACCTAACCTAACCTAACCTAACCTAACCTAACCTAACCTAACCTAACCTAACCTAACCTAACCTAACCTAACCTAACCTAACCTAACCTAACCTAACCTAACCTAACCTAACCTAACCTAACCTAACCTAACCTAACCTAACCTAACCTAACCTAACCTAACCTAACCTAACCTAACCTAACCTAACCTAACCTAACCTAACCTAACCTAACCTAACCTAACCTAACCTAACCTAACCTAACCTAACCTAACCTAACCTAACCTAACCTAACCTAACCTAACCTAACCTAACCTAACCTAACCTAACCTAACCTAACCTAACCTAACCTAACCTAACCTAACCTAACCTAACCTAACCTAACCTAACCTAACCTAACCTAACCTAACCTAACCTAACCTAACCTAACCTAACCTAACCTAACCTAACCTAACCTAACCTAACCTAACCTAACCTAACCTAACCTAACCTAACCTAACCTAACCTAACCTAACCTAACCTAACCTAACCTAACCTAACCTAACCTAACCTAACCTAACCTAACCTAACCTAACCTAACCTAACCTAACCTAACCTAACCTAACCTAACCTAACCTAACCTAACCTAACCTAACCTAACCTAACCTAACCTAACCTAACCTAACCTAACCTAACCTAACCTAACCTAACCTAACCTAACCTAACCTAACCTAACCTAACCTAACCTAACCTAACCTAACCTAACCTAACCTAACCTAACCTAACCTAACCTAACCTAACCTAACCTAACCTAACCTAACCTAACCTAACCTAACCTAACCTAACCTAACCTAACCTAACCTAACCTAACCTAACCTAACCTAACCTAACCTAACCTAACCTAACCTAACCTAACCTAACCTAACCTAACCTAACCTAACCTAACCTAACCTAACCTAACCTAACCTAACCTAACCTAACCTAACCTAACCTAACCTAACCTAACCTAACCTAACCTAACCTAACCTAACCTAACCTAACCTAACCTAACCTAACCTAACCTAACCTAACCTAACCTAACCTAACCTAACCTAACCTAACCTAACCTAACCTAACCTAACCTAACCTAACCTAACCTAACCTAACCTAACCTAACCTAACCTAACCTAACCTAACCTAACCTAACCTAACCTAACCTAACCTAACCTAACCTAACCTAACCTAACCTAACCTAACCTAACCTAACCTAACCTAACCTAACCTAACCTAACCTAACCTAACCTAACCTAACCTAACCTAACCTAACCTAACCTAACCTAACCTAACCTAACCTAACCTAACCTAACCTAACCTAACCTAACCTAACCTAACCTAACCTAACCTAACCTAACCTAACCTAACCTAACCTAACCTAACCTAACCTAACCTAACCTAACCTAACCTAACCTAACCTAACCTAACCTAACCTAACCTAACCTAACCTAACCTAACCTAACCTAACCTAACCTAACCTAACCTAACCTAACCTAACCTAACCTAACCTAACCTAACCTAACCTAACCTAACCTAACCTAACCTAACCTAACCTAACCTAACCTAACCTAACCTAACCTAACCTAACCTAACCTAACCTAACCTAACCTAACCTAACCTAACCTAACCTAACCTAACCTAACCTAACCTAACCTAACCTAACCTAACCTAACCTAACCTAACCTAACCTAACCTAACCTAACCTAACCGCAGTCTCACTTGACCCTCTGAGCGAACCACCACGATTTTGTACCGCTCCAACCTTTGAAAATTCAAAAAAGTGGGTTTTTCGCGACCGATTTCAAAGTGCGATATATCACCAATCGCGTCTCGCCGCGCTGCATACGCTGGCAATTCGATCTTTAGTCGCGCGAATACGCAGTAAAAGTTTTTCGCGAAAAACAGTGATTTTTAGTGGTTAAGTGGATGTGAAAACCACACTAAAGTTCTTATAAATCTGTAAAGCGTGAAGTGATCTTCGTGAAAAAAGTGTCTGTGTGTGGGCTTCACAGGCCCCCACCACCTGGCAGCTTCGGCTTTCCCGGAAAACTGTTAGTTTTCCCGGTAGAGAGCCGAAAAGGGTTTTCCGACCACGTGCTTTTCAGCACGAGGTTCGACAAGGAGTCACCGCAGCCACTTCAAAATCGGGAAGATAAAAGAAGGTACCAAGAACAACATAAATTTGAAAAAATTGGATTTTTAAATCCAGTAGTTTGTAATTATTTTAAATTAGAAGTTCAAAACTTTGTATCAGTGTAACTTCAAAACAAAAGAAAAATTGGAAATTCGGCAATTGCTATCTTTTGCGCGCTCATTAGCAGAATAAGAAAGAAGCAAAAGAAAAATTTTTGGACATTTTTTGTAGCCACCAGAATTAAAAAACTAAAAAATTTTGTTTTTTGAAAAAATTGTTTAACCGAATTTGTGGTAAAATTTATCTTAGTTAAGTACTGTATAGACCCTAAGTTTATCTATTTTTTAACATTTTTTGTGTATTTTTAGCACTTGCCACTGCCGAGCTATCGATTTTTTAGTGTTTTTTGTTAATAAATTAAAAATTAATAATAAATAAATAACTCTTAAGGCAGAATCGGTCTCAAAGACCCCTAATTAGTATATAGAGACCCAAAGTTGGATCCTGTAGCCCTTAAGATAAAAGTTTTGAAAAATTTCGCCATTTTGTTTTAGGTTTTTAAAATTTTCATAAATCGATAGCTCGACAACGGTAGGGCTTAGAGCTTCGGGGTTTTGGACAAAAATAGGCGCGGGCAAAGGACTTTCGCCTGAAGCAGGTTTGGAGGCGATTGGAGAAAAAATTTTATTTTAGCTCCAGACCCCTCCAAAAGGGTTCCCGGGGAGGCGTCAAGCCTACTAAAGAAAGTCCGAACATTCTAGGACAAGTGGTTGCCGAGATATCGTGGTTTGAATTTTGGTTTTGACAGCTCGGCGGCCATCTTGGAAAAGTTCGGAACCCCATAGCTCCGCAACCGAGGGTCGTGGGAAGTTGTGGTTTTTTGTTTTGGCATTGGGGGGGCAAGCTCTAACCGCCTCCTGAAATTCAGGAGATTTGGAGCTGAAAATTTTCAGGAAGCTGAAAACCATCTGGGGGGGTAGAGGGGGTCGGGACGAACAGAGCAAACCCAAACTTGGCCGCTCTGCGACGTCTAGGGCCGGAGGTACGGGCGATCGAAGTTCGACTTTGACAGCTCCGCCGCCATTTTGGAAAACTTTGATCGCCTGTAACTTCGGAACGGGGCGTCGCAGAGGGGTGTGGTTTTCTTTGGGCGTCTTGGCGGCCTCTGCCCTACCCGACCAGGGGGGTTTGGTGGGGTTTGGAGTTTTAAAAAATTCTTGGTCCAAAAAGGCTACCGGTGGGTAGAACTCGTCGCGCTCTCTAAGATTAACCCAAGCACGAGCGTAATCGGCCTGGTGGTTCGGGAGATACGGGGGTTTTTGAAAACACGGGCGGCCATCTTGGAAAACTTTGTGCCCCTGTTTCTCTGGAACCCCTTGGGTTAGTGGCAACGTGTTTGGGTTCATTGGAAAGGGCTCGACGAGGGCTACAAACTGGGCCACTCTACACGACTCTAGGTAGAGTGTGTAGAGTTTCGGGGGGAAAAAATTTACATTATTCAAAATTTATACTGGGGTACGGTGGTTTTCACCTCTACCTGAACCCGTAAAGCTCCTGAAGTGGGTAGAGCATCAAAAAAGGGGAACCGCAGCTTCCAATTGTCGAAAAAATTTAGGTTTAAGTACTTTAATTTTACTTATTCAATAAGACTTGTGCCTTATTGGCCAGACTAGATTAAGACGTTGTAATATTATTATTTTTTTTTTAACATCCTTAGATTAAAGCCCCTATTGGCAAAACGTAGCTTTAGTGACATATAGCCCTATTGGCATTTAGTATTAGATAGACTGTAGCAGTGCTACACAAGACTAGGTCGTAGAGATAGCTCTACGTCTAAACTAAAATAAGGATTCAGGAACTCTTCATTTTAAAAATTTTTATTAATTCTTGTTTATCAGGACACGCCAAGCAAGCGCGGAGTACAGCGGGTTGTAGCTGCAACGAAACACATAACACGCAGAAACACACATACCCTGGGTAACATACATCTACACTTACATACACTACACAGTCAAATACACTATACAAGCGCACGTAGACACACCTCTTAACTCGCCTTCAGGACGGTGCCTTGGTCGGTCACTTTGGGCACATCCCGCAAATATTGAAATTTAATTGAAGTTTTAATTTATTACAATCATTATACATATATATACAAACACATTAAATTAATTATTATATTGGCTATACACACGCATCCCTAAAAATGTTTGGGCACAGGACACCCGTCAAAAGAACAACTACCTCACCAAAGACCGAAGCGGGACCATCTCAAATCAAAGACATAACAACTGTCCCCACCCCAGAAAAAAGTAAAATAAATACTACAAATTTAAGAAGCCCTCCGGAAGAAAGACGGCCTACAAAGCCAGTTAGGCGTAGTATTGATGAGCTGGAGCAACGCGATGCAGGTAAAATAAGACCCTTACCGCAGTCGCAGCCACTACAGGCGAAAACAAGGGAGACACCGGGAACACAACAGTCACCATCAGTCCCAACAGCTCATAATAGGCACTCTAGAGCTATAAAGTGTCTTGAAAACATTAAAAGACAAGTAGGGGAGGCACGTAATCTCAAGCGAGAGATAAGGAAAGAGGTAGAGGAAAACGCGGACCTGTTGCTCAAAATAATGAACGCATACGAGGATGAAAGAAAGAAAATGAAAAGGGAAGAGCCAGGGAGAGTGATAGAGGTTGACAGTGGAAGTATAGCGTCCACAGACAACCTTGTGAGAAAGATCGAAGAGAATGAAAGATTGTTAAGAGAGAATGGTAGAATTATGAAAGAATTAAAAGAGAAAATAGAGAAACAAGACGAAAGAGAGACAGAGAGAGAAAGAAAGTTAGACAGGAATGAAAGTATGATCAAACAGAGTAATAAGGTTATGATAGATCTGAAAGAAAAGATTGAACAACAAGATGAGAGAGAAAAAGAGAGAGAAAGTAAGGGCGTCATGACGTACGCGGGAGTGGTTGCGAGCCGGAGCAAACAACAGCCTGTAGAGCAAACGGCGCTCCACTCCGTAATCGTCACGTCAACGGATGAAAAAGAGACTGGGGATGAGGTGATGGAAAGACTTAGAAGAGTAGCAAGTGAAGATGAAGGATGGATTACAGTAGAAAAGGTACGAAAGACGAAGGATAGAAGCGTAATAATAGGATATAAGACAGATGAAGAAAGAAAGCGAGCGCAAAAGAGAATTGGAGAGAAAGAGAAGGGCCTCTGCATCGAACAGGTCAAAAATAGGGACCCACTATTGGTGCTGTACGGCGTACTTAAAGTCCACAAGGACGAAGATCTTTTGAAGGTGATCAGGTCTCGAAATCGTGACGTTTTCAGAGACCTCGACCCGGAACAGGATCGTATGACCGTGCAGTACCGTAGGGGAGCAAGAAACCCCCACATATGCCATGTGGTGCTCAGAGTCTCTCCGGCAGTCTGGTCCCGTGCCCTGGGTATAGGGCGCCTGCAGGTTGATCTGCAACCAATAAGAGTTGCAGATCAAACTCCCCTGACGCAGTGCTCTCTGTGCTTGGGGTACGGGCACAGCAGGAAATTCTGCAAAACATCGGAGCCCACTTGCAGTCATTGCGGTGGGCTCCACATGAGACTCAAATGTCCGGAGAGAGCAGTGGGTGCAGAACCCAACTGCCAGAATTGCCAAAGAGAGGGTCTGGGCAGCACAAGGCATAACATATTCAGCGATGCATGCCCAGTACGAATGAGATGGGACAAAATAGCGAGAGCGTCCACACAGTATTGCTGAGGGCACCCCGGTGAATGCTGCCCCCTACAGAGTGTTGCAGGCGAACCTCATGAAGAAGAAACTGGCAACCGACGAGTTAATGCTCGAGGCTTCGAAGCGCAAGGTTGCGTTCGCACTGGTGCAGGAGCCCTACGTGGGCGGGATAAGAAGGATGAAGGCATACCAGGGCGTCAGGGTCTTCCAGAACGGTGTGCAGGGAGATGGGACGATAAAGGCGGCCATCGTTGTTTTTGACCCAGCGGTGGACGTCATACCGTACCCGCAACTCACCACCGATAACATCGTGGTGGTGGGGATCCAAACCACTGTCTGGAAGATCACGCTGGTGTCCTTCTACTTTGAACCCCAAGTCCCATTGGGGCCCTACCTAGAGCACCTTAAGAAGATCGAGCATGCGTCGGGACCCCGGGGACTTCTCATTGGAGGCGACGCCAACGCAAAGAGCACCTGGTGGGGGCACCCATTCGAAAACCAGAGAGGTAGCGACTTCAGAGACGCTCTCGAACAGATGAACCTTCATGTCCTGAACAGTGGAAATATTCCGACCTTCGATACTGTGCGGGGTGGAAAGAGGTACCACAGCAGCGTCGATGTCACTGCCTGCACGGGCGACATGCTCGCCCTGGTCGGCGCCTGGAGGGTTGACACTAGCCTGGTTAGTTCTGACCACAACGGCATAGCCTTCAGCATCAGCTTGGAAAGGGCAAAAGGCACCCACATAAAAAGAACCACGCGCCTCTATAACACCAAGAAGGCAAACTGGACCAACTTCCGGGTTAGCGTGGTTCAACACCTTGAATCTCGGGTGGACCCCATTACAAATATGGGTGAGCTAGAAGCCGAGGTGAGTGCGTTCTCCAACGCCATAAAAACAGCATGCGAGGAGAACATACCGGTGAAAAAAGCGGAACAGCTGTTGGCTATGCCGTGGTGGACAGAAAGTTTAGCGAACTTAAAAAGGGAGGTCAACACCAAAAGACGCCGAATCAGAAATGCGGCACCAGACAGGAGAGATTTGGTCGTTGCGCGGTACCTAGAATGCAAGGAGAAGTATGAAACGGAAGTAAGAATGGCACAGATTGAAGGTTGGAAGACTTTCTGCGGAAAGCAGGACAGGGAGGGAGTCTGGGAGGGGGTTTATAGAATGATAGGGAGGGCCACAGTAAGGGAAGAAGACCTACTGCTAATCCACAATGGAACCCATCTGGACGCAGGGGGCTCGGCGGAACTCCTCGCTCGGGTCTTTTACCCGAGAGACCAGCTGGAGGAGGATAATGAGGTGCATCGTCAGATACGCGAGACCGCCGAAAAGGTAGAAGATGGAGAGGGTCATGATAGCAATGACCCACCTTTTACGGTGGGCGAACTGATCGATGCACTTCACAGATTCAACCCCAAGAAAGCTCCCGGGGTGGATGGCTTTACAGCCGACATCTGCACCCACGCCATTAGGGCCGACCCCTTGCACTTTTTGAAGCTGCTGAATCAGTGCCTCCATCACGGCTACTTTCCTAAAATATGGAAGGAGGCGGTGGTGGTGGTACTGAAGAAGCCGGGTAAAACCTCGTACACCGAACCCAAATCGTACAGGCCGATTGGGCTATTGCCCGTCCTTGGTAAGGTGTACGAGAGAATGTTGGTCACTCGACTCAAATACCATCTACTGCCGCGGATGAGTACTCGCCAGTACGGCTTTATGCCCCAGAAAAGCACCGAGGACGCCCTCTATGACCTTATGGGGCACATAGGGGCTAGACTTCATGAGAAGAAAATAGTCACTATGGTGTCCCTGGACATAGAGGGGGCCTTCGACAGCGCCTGGTGGCCTGTCATAAAAGTACGACTGGCTGAGGAAAAGTGTCCGGCAAATTTGAGGAGGGTGATCGGCAGCTACCTTAGCGAGAGAAGTGTAAGGGTAAGGTATGCGGGCGCGGAGTGTAGACGCTCCACGGAGAAAGGGTGCGTCCAAGGATCGATAGGCGGTCCCTTACTGTGGAACTTGATTCTGAATCCGCTTTTGAAAGAGTTGGAGCACAGGGACGTATACGTTCAGGCTTTCGCGGACGATGTGGTTTTAGTGTTCGATGGAGATACCGGTCTGGAGATAGAGGGACGTGCCAATGCCTCTCTCGCACATGTGCGGGAGTGGGGCATCGGAAATAAATTAAAGTTTGCACCGCACAAGACGTGCGCAATGGTCATCACGCGTAGATTAAAGTACGATGCCCCGCGCCTCAGCATGGGCGGGATAGACATTGGCATGTCCAACGAGATTAAAATCCTGGGGCTCACAATCGACCACAAACTCACATTCAACACACACGTTTCTAACACATGCAGAAAGGCGATCGGCATCTACAGGAAGCTAGCGAGGATGGCCCGGATCAGCTGGGGGTTACACCCCGAGGTGATCCGGATGATCTACGTGGCGGCCGTGGAGCCGACGATATTGTACGCGGCCAGTGCTTGGCACGCGACGGCGGAGAAGCTTGGTTTCCGAAAGCAGCTGAACGTGGTACAGCGCGGCTTCGCCCAAAAGCTCTGCAAGGCCTATCGTACGGTCTCCCTGAACTCGGCGCTGATCTTGGCTGGGTTGCTCCCTCTGGACCTCAGAGTTCACGAGGTGGCCTCATTATATGAGGCCAAGAGAGGGGTAAACCAGTCATGGTTGGGAGACAGGGAGGTCGAACGAATGACCTCGGCTTTGGAGATGCCTCACCCCGCGGAGCATACCGTCCTGGAGTTCACAAGTCTGGTAGACGAGGAACAACTAAAAGCAGTCAATAAATTTGACGTAAGAATATTTACCGATGGGAGCAAGATTGAGGGCCGAGTCGGTGCTGCGTTATCCTTTTGGAATAGCGAGACCGAGACTAAGGCCCTCAAACTTGCTCTCTCGCCCTACTGCACCGTCTACCAGGCCGAGCTCTTGGCGCTATGCAAAGCGGCCAGTGAGGTCCTCAGGCGTGGCGCGTCCACGTTCGGCATCTTCAGTGATAGCAGAGCCGCTCTCTTGACGGTAGTAAACCGTCATGCCCTCCATCCCTTGGCAGTGGAGACCAGGGCCGCAATTCAGCGCGGATTGGCCCAGGGTAAGGAAATCTCCTTATTCTGGGTCAAGGCCCACGCAGGGCTGGAGGGCAATGAGCGAGCAGATGTGCTCGCGAAGGAGGCGGCTCTGACACTGAAGAGAGCACCGGATTACGGCCTGTGCCCTGTTTCATTCGTCAGGCGTGCTCTAAGGCGGAGCACGCTTGACGAGTGGAACAAGAGGTACAGGGAGGGCGAGACCGCCTCCGTCACCAAGGTTTTCTTCCCTTGCGCAGTGGCGGCGTACAGTATCGTCCGCAAGATGACGATTGCCGGCACTACAACCCAGCTTCTAACGGGGCACGGTGGGTTCGCTGAATACTTGGCTCGCTTCAAGTGTAAGGCGGACCCATCGTGTGCCTGCGAACCCGGTGTCGGTGAAAACGTGGTCCACCTGTTAGTGGAATGTCCTATTCATAGTGCTGAAAGAACGGATCTGGAAATAAAAACCCAAACTGCAATAACAGTACAAAACCTGTCAAAAATTATTATTGAATACAGAAAGGAGTTCCTTGAATATGGTAACAAAATAGTTAATATAGTTAATATAAGAAATAGAGTTTAAGTAATCATGTGCAGCAATATAATAAATGTATATTGTCTTGTAACATTTCAATTAAGTAAATGGAACTAAAATAGAAATAGTATTAGATGTTAAGAAAACTGTAAAATCTCGAATATTGTAAGATTATCA